>JARLTB010000157.1:3412500-3462500 GCA_030141615.1 Unio pictorum | reverse complement strand
TCAGCCAATTATGTGGGGATAAACCGACAAATGGTGGTGGTTGACCATAATCGTCACACCTTATCACTTTTGTATTCGCTAGAAATAGCCAATCAAGAAACCTTTGTAATACATCTAACGACACTGTGCATATCTCATCCCAAATGATGATTTCAGGAATATATTTCTCACCCATTCTATCAGGAGTCCATTCGTCACCTTTCCATCGAAAGAAACTGTGATAAGTGCAAGCATTAATTCCTCGTTGTTTCATCTCTCTTGCAAGTCTGTGTATTGGTGTTAGCACAGTCATGTTTGATTTCCCTCGAAATAATTCGATCGCACGAGTCGTCTTCCCTGACCCAAAAATATCTTTTGGATGTAACGGATTCACGTGATAAAATCATAGAAATAATAAAAGATATGAACACTTATATAAAAGATATTAAATAAATATTAAAAATTAAATGAATCTTTTATAAAATCTTTTGATGAATCTATTGACGTGCGAGAAAGAGAAAAAAAAATTCTATCCGCATATAATTTAACAAAAGAAGAGTTATTAAATTTTAAATTACCAGGATATAACGTCCCATAGATGGCAAAAATCTCTCAGTGACACCATCGATGGTGGTTTTAAAAGGATTCACGACGCATGGAAGAAAATAGCACAACCACAAACAATAACAATCCTCAAGTATAATAATGACCCAGATGGTAGTGGGCGACATATCGCTCCTCAAACGTCAATATATCCTCGGTGATTGCAGTGAATTTAGTATGTGATGTTATCGAAGGAAGTTACCAAATAAATCTCGAAAGATCAAATCAAGCTAAACAAGGATATATTTTATACTCATTTGCACCAACATCTCCTCCAGGGTTTCTAATCATTGAAGATCCAACTAATCCAGTCTATATGCGATGTCATAATGATCCGTTAATGAGAATTAATTTCAAACTCACTGACCAGTCCAATAATCTAATTGATTTACGAGGTGAGGTTTTACATATTAGCCTGTTTGTGAAATCGTAAAAAGATTTTACCCCCATAGCAGCAGAGAGAGCGCGACAACGACTTTGCGTCTTTTTAAATCCTGACTAAACGATATATAATTTTCTTCATTATTTCATGCATGGCATCACGCCCCTTTTAGAGATCTTTGATCTTTATAATCAATATTTCTCTTCATTTGTTTATCTTATAGCCAACAAGGATTATATCAGGTAGACACTACTCACAAACTTTAAGTATATATTACGAGTACATAATTCATTGTGAGTTTGAAGATAAAGGAAGAATTATTCTGGCATAAATTTTTCTGCTTTGATTGCAGACCTGGTACCTCTGTCTTCCTTTACCGTACCTACTGGCTCAGTAATACTTTTGAAATAACCAAAATAAAATAAAAAATTAAAAAATTAATTTCTCAGTGAATTTGGCATCGTTTACATTAAGCGCTACGTTTGGGGATTATATTATATGTCCGGTTGCATGATCGTTTAAGTTTTGGTAAGTTTAATTTACAGCATTATAAATATTCAAGCACTATTAGAAACAATGCTTTTTATTTTGTATTTGCTTTCTTTAAAACATAAAACATATCATGATATCTACTGTATTCCACAATACTGATTATCTTTGTTTTATCATATATCAAATACTAGATTCATGTGTCGGTCATGATCGTTGTCGATTATTCTGAATGGAAAATTGGTTTTGTTTCAAAGGCGTTGATTGATTGATTCATATAATGAATTCATTTTCAACTTTTTTCTTATAAAACAATACATTTGCATAGACATCGGAAAGTATATAGACTAATATTTATAAATATGAAGGTTATAATGTCCATGTGCAAACAGATATGCCGTTGAAGAAATTCGAATGGATTATATTCGATATTTAAAACAGATACTGGCTTTTTTGTATATATACGATCTAGTTGATTGGGTGCTCAGTCTGGTAAATCAAATAGTTTCCTGCATTTGATCTAAAGCTATCATCATGTAAAGGTATATAATGTATCTTATTATATATCAATGTTTATTTACACTTATTTCCTTCTCATTTTTGTATATAGTTTATCAACCAGTTATACAGCCTTTCTATTTCATTGTCTTCATTATGCTCCTAGTATGGATTCTTTAATAGCAAATTATAAGAGATGGTGCTGATGTACTCTATCTTTCTATTTTTTCCTTTATGGCATGTTGAATCGATATGTCTCGGTGTCATTTTACAGGAGAAACATGTCTGTCAAAGTGTCTGCATATTATTTTCCAACTATTTTGTTCAACTTCTATGCACAACAACTACAAATTCTTATTGTTTGTTTTATAGCTTCGAATATGCATTTATGTAATTCCTATATTTCATTTGTTTGGGTCTTTTATTAAACGAGTTTATACCTTTCTCGTGGCAATCTTCTACACGTGACATCACTTATATAATGTCATTAAGACAAATATTCCGTCAGTATTTGCTCTCTTTATGTTATCTAATCAACAAATACCTGGTGTTCTATTATTAGTAATCTTATTGTGAAAATATTTTCGTTAAAATCAGAAATATATCGTTTCGGTTATCCGTACGCATTTGTTGTAATATAGTCAAAATACGTTTATTCATAATTTTAATCCTTTTTCTTGGCACTGTGAATAAGGTATAATGCATTGTACTACTCAATATATTTTATACTATATTTGCACATATTCTGCCTTAATGTTCAGTATAAACGCTTGTACAGTATAGTCTTAACAGCACACTTAAAAATTTACAATACGTGCATTTTATCTAAATGAGTGAGAAAATAAATATTTTCTTTCGACAATAATTTCTTTACTTTTACATTATCGGTTTTCTATATTAAAATATTTCTGTATCGTGGCATGTATGTAATATTCCCTTTTTGAAGAAAAAAATATTTGTCCCAGATGTAGGTTGAAACGAGATATATCATTATATTTTGATGTTCCTCAAGCCGTAGCCATCTGCGAACTAGCAGTTGCAGGTGAAATGGAAGTTCGTAAACTGTTTGTATTTGATCATACGCACATCTTGCTATTAGCAAACTGAGTCCAGTCTTGCATCGATGTGCGCCAATAGTGTATAGATAGTTCTTTACACATTGGATCCCTGAAAGAACTTGAATATCTTGCTTTAAAAACGGGCATTAAACTACTTTTAAGTAATTGTTGTAAAAGAACGTTTCACATTCAGTATATTAAAACATTATTATAACATTAAGTTTAATAACGTATTATCTGAGATCGATATTTTAATTATAAAAGCTATATGTACTTATGGTAAATACTGTATATTGTATCAATGGGCGATGAGCTTATAAAACGTGTTGTAATGCGACAGTTTCAAACTTTCCGTCAACACAGACATTTATTTCATAACAATTGTGAATATGTTAAGTATCAAAGCTAAGAATGATATAAATCTTAAGTTGTTTTGACTAGGCTACTAGGCCTTGGAGAAATACAAGGTGTATGTACATCTTTTTACTCATGAACATCTTCTGAAAGGCCTAAAATTGCACTCTGGGCTAAACGTACCATAATATACACCTGGGTTAACGTCTGATTTCTGAGCAGCAACGGCAACAACTTTAACAACGTTTACAGGACTTCCGCCTGTGTGGGAAAATACGTGATATTTGATTTTATAATAGTATATATAAATGAATAAGAAACGTGCAATTGAATTGCATTCAATTTCTTTGATATTTCGGAAACATTTACACGTTCTCATTCTACAGAATCAACTCCATCCACAAACAAAATGAGTGCATTAATATTAAGCGACTAACACTTACATTGTCAACATCATATTTTAATGAAAACATTATTGTGTCTGTTATCTGCTTGTACAAAATCTAACTACGTTTGACGAGGACCTACTTGTTTCAGGTTTAATCCGTTTGCACATGTTTGGAAATAAAACAGAACGTTTGATTTTGTAATGTCGTCTATCATATCATTTAAGTATTTATTTAAATATGTGGTACCTTGCTGTCTTTAAAAAGCCGTTCGACGCTTTCCTTCCACAAACCCAATCTCTTCACCAAACAACATAATTAAATAAATGGCCTGTTAACATCTTAAACAGTATCTCTATTTTCTCCATTTGTGCCACTATTCGAGGATGGCTCTTGCAACTAAATTAATCAAACAATTTTAGTAGCCCAGAAATATTACACAAATTTTGAAAAATAATATTTCATATTTTTTTTCATTGCTAACGACACACACATACACACACACACATATATATATATATATATATATATATATATATATATATATATATATATATATATATATATATATATATACTCTTCCATTCATTTAGCGTACATATTCAAGGCACACATTAGAATGCAAGTTCGTCTTTCTTTAGCCGTAAGGTTTTGAGTTGTGATTTGTCAGAACTAACATTAAGTACTACACAGCATATTAGTAAGTAACTTTAAATATTGAAGAAACTGAAATTACACCATAAACACCTTATATACAGGTAAGATAGATTTTGTACTGGCATGTGTCTCAGTCATTTTCTTTAATCTACAGACCATAACATCTCTTTTTTTTAGAAAATCAAATCTAGCCGCCATCCCAACATGATTTTTGCCAGTGACAGGTGATGTGTTGTTGATTTATTTTGAAATAATTACAAGAGGTCATGATCTTTTCGTTTAGGAAAGTCCCTATATAGATATTTTACCATATTCTTTCATCTGTTCTGACAAACATATTGCTTGCTGAGCAGGTAAATTGATAGTTAGGACTGTTACAATTTTTGTTTTACTACGAACATTTGTACAGAAGTTTAACTTGTGCTTATATTTTCAATTAATACGCTATCACACCCTAATTTCGAAGAGGACAGAACCTTATCGTAGGTCATACATTCACCTTGTTAAATTGTCCTGAATTATTCTAGAAAATGCTCAAATGCAAGAAACATATAGCTGTGAATGTTTTAAAGTTTTGTATTTAGACCGTCATTTAGACTTATTTAATAGAAGAATTCTTTTTTTTTCTTCTCAATATGTGTTATATGTTTTATATTACGACGACGCGAATCTATGGCGTTATATATACCTGCAAAATCCTTTTTATATGGTAAAACAATACAATGGTATGTTCCATTTGACCAGACAAAACAAATATCAGATGATGTTTAATTTCTAATGAATTATTTGTTTTGATGTATCAGATCAATAACCGAAATATTTATAAAAAAGCAGATTTTGTCTATTGTTACTACTACTACTACTACTACTACTACTAGTACTACTACCTTCTACTACTATTAATAATAATAATAATAATAATAATAATAATAATAATAATCAATGGCGCAGTTTTATGCCGCTGTATAGGTCTGACAAAGTTTGGTTTAGTAGACTTGAATAATGAAAGTATTACAATTTTTGTACAGATCGCGATTTTTTCAGGATATGCTTAAATCATGTTTTAGCGAATCTAACAATGTAATATGCTTTGATATTGTGTGTCTGTATTAACTTGTGAAAATCAATAAGATTGAGCGTAATTTGACAAAGAGCTAAACCTGATGAAGCATTTACGTGATTTGCTGTTTGTTTTACATTACATGACCTCTTTAAAGATTGGTTACTTCAAGTATTTCAAGAAACAACCAATAGGCATTTTTTTAACATTATAGTTATTCAGCCTGTTTTCTTCCCATGATTGTTCCACATTTTTACACGGCATAGAAGGAGATCAAGATGGAATCTTTCTTTATGAGTCTTCTTGAATTTTGCGTTGCGTAACACTATTGTTAAGAATCATGTCTTAGCTATTCTGCGTGTCTCTTTATTGGAAACTGGTTTGCTTATTTTTCTTATACCAACACCCGGAAGATTTTATCTCGTCAATCAAATTTGATAGGATTTCCCTCTATCAGAAGCATTACAGTTAATCTCTTCCGTCTCATTAATGGAAGAATTGACTTAAAATACTGCTTTAATCAATGTTAAGGAAGTCCATATCAATACATATCCTTTTAATTGATCGTCTACTGTAAGCTATGCTTTGATTTGTGCTCCTGATCCATACTGGTTCATATGACGCAATATTTTACTGGCTGATATTACGTGTTGTTCTGCTGACACATTTTACGCATTGTTATACTGTTTCAAATTACACTTTGTTTAAGCACTAAGCGATTTCTGATCCGAAAGAAAGTACTTAACGAGATATGGTCAGACTGGTATTATATTTCGTTATTGTCATTATGGTAGTTTATAACGGCCTTCTAAGGGTACTAATTTCAGATAAAATGCATGAAACAAGTCGCAAATGCTGCGATCCTTGGTACGCGAAAGAATCACATTTTCAACCATTTTTATACCTCTCAGTAGGATTAAGCACACATGTAAGATTCTATTCGGCACGTATGAAATATTACTATTATTTGACGAAAACTAAAATTAGTGTATATAAATAACTTTGAAATATATTCTGAATTATCGGCCCTCACATCGTTGACAAAATTAACTTTATAAATAACGTTATGTGGTGTAACATCACATGTCATATGCAGACAATTATTAGAAGGCCTTTTCCCAAAAACAACAACTGAACTTACATAGATGTCTTTAAAATAACGGAATATTAAATAATTATATTTTGGACCTAGCAAAAAACGAGCAAATTAAAACATTACATGTATGTGTTTGAGTTACCTTGCAATTTACGTAAGGGACAGTATTAAAAAGAAAGAGACAAGAACAAATGTTAGCTGAGTCTAGCCATTGGGGTTTAGGCGTGGCAATACATTTTCTTCCAAATGCTGATATGTAAGTGAATGTGAATATGCAAGTCGATATAACGTTGCACAATATAAGTAATTATTTGTATGTTTATTTTTGGAGGAATTTCCAGATATATATGTGGATTGGAAGCAGTTCGTACTTTACGTAGTAAACATAAGAGGTATCAAACTAATGCAGAACATTTATTTACTAGTATAAACATAAATACAATAAGTATATTCCAAGAATTGACCGTGCCCAGTCTCTTGTTCAAAGTTTAGGGAGCTGCATTAGTTTTGTGATAGTTGGTTTTTGTAATCAAAGGAGACCCGTTCTGGCTTCCACAACAGAATCAGCCGGGAGCGTCTGCTGTAGAACGTCCTTCAGTATAGTGCTTGTTACTACTTGCTTCCTCACGATATAACCTTGACACCCAATAGTTGAGGAAGTGTACAAACCCAAACGACGGTAGGTATAACAATTAGGGGCCATGATTTATCTAAATAATGACGTAGGATACTGTCAGTAAAACTCAGATTAGGTCTAATCAATACAAAGTTGCATATTGCAATCCGGTAAAAAATGTTGTATGCAAAGGAACGGATACGTTTAAACATAAAAGGCTAAGAATACATTTAATATTTGCAAATTGAAATATAATGATAATGTGCTCTCCTTACAGGATGCGGTACAAAATTAGTTTTTGATCTTAATGTGGAAACATCGCGTGTTAAACGTAAAATATTACATATAAAATAATAAATTCATTTATTCATGTGGATGAAGAGACTTTAAAGTTTAAAAATGACATTTCAAGTTTTAAATCTTTGGGTTGTCTGGTTTGAAGAGAGTGGCCAAAAGGTCATATTTCAAGGAAATACATGAGTAGTTGATCAAGAATATGAAAACGCTAAAATAATATCAATGGAAGCCATCAAAAGCTTTGGGTTTAATAAAACTACCCAGAACCTATAAGGGTATCACTGCTTTTAACAGTTATATGAATTTAACGACAGAAAAGAGGGATCGATGTGAAACTACACTCCAAATAGGCTAGTCCATGCTTGTAAAATGAAGATTCTATCGCATTTTAGATTTACTTAGCTCGAGATAATGTTCAGGGCATATTTAATCCTATCAGCCTTGAATCATTTGATTATTCGTACTCCTTGAATAATACAATATCGGAAGATCTTGACGAAGGAAAAGCTCCATGATGTCATAGTATAAGTTGTAAAATTGTAAAAGCGCTTAAAGTTAACTTCGCCATTACTAACATATTTGAATGCCTGTACTGTATTTGCTTAATACAATTTTTAATGTCTTTTACTTTTTAAAGTATAGCTACAATTGTTCACTTCTTGAAAAAGTAACCAAATTGACCCGACTAATTACAGAGGTATAGGTCTGTTACCAGTTATGAAAAAGTTTACTAATATTCCGAAAAAGGGGTCACATTATTGGTAGAAGATATACTAGGTGAATAACAAGAGGGATTGTTAAGTGGTTATAATATTGTAAATAATATCTATGTTCAGAATAGACCCATTTGGAAATATTTTACGAATTAAAATTGCAGATTTTGTGTGCACTGAGAGGTTTTGACAAGGATTTTGATAGATTTGGTTGGAAAGCTATATGGTATATGTTGAATGTTTTTAACTTAAATACCAAGATGCTGAAAGTGTTGCAATTAAAATATGCACATTCAGATCTAGTGTAAACATCTCGAGATATAATGATCTGTTTCATTCTCAAACATGTGTTAGATAGGGCTGTACATTGTAACCAATGATTTTAGCACTTTTGCTAAATGATCTGTGAGGTATATTTCGTGAAGCTAGCAAGATGATCTTGCATTACTGTTGGAAACAGCAATTGAAATACAACGTTTACTAAAATAACTATCAAACAGTATGTCTACTGGAATCATAACGTAAATCTTGATACAATTGACCTGATGGTTTTCCTAAGAGTCATTTATCTAAGAGTTTAGGACATGTGAAATACTTACCTATCTTTCCGTTATACCTTATGACCCATAGAGAAACTAAAGTATCAGTTCAGAAGTTCGCAAAATTCCAAACGAAGTATTTCAATATCGTTGGCATCAACCGTACGAAATCATTGTAGCTACTTTTTTTACCATAATGTGAAATTTTATTCTTCAATGTGGAATTTTCCGAAATCCTCGATAGGCTTGTGGTAGTTTTGACGTTAAATGAACTTATCCTGATTGGTAGGTAACGGCTTGGGGGTGTTTGGCAGACGAAGTTTCATATTTTATAAATTTTCTACACGTCACATTTAGACATTCTACCGTAGACTTTCACTCCCATGAAAGTATAATGTACTTTGCTAGGTAAACAAACGTTTAAAGAAAGTGTGTTGGAAAACTTTTGGGGCGATAAAGGTAAAGAAACGATCCTGTAAAAGCGGAAAAAGAAACCAAGAAACAGCACCGTAGTTTCACATTTGTTCCTTTAAATGAGATTTGTGAGAGTTGTTTGAATTTATTTATCTATATATTTTAATTTATTATTTTCTTGATAGGATTATTGAGATAATTGTTTGAATTTATTTATCTAAGAGTTCACAACTTATTTTCTAGACTGGAATCCAAAAAACATTGTTCGAATTCGTTTGTCTTGAATGTTACAAGACTAATGTAGTCTAAGAATTTTATACATTATTTCTTTTGAAACGAATCTTTAAATTATTGTTTAAATACATTTGTTTAGATCGGATACGAATCATGTATGCTAGGAATTGATAGTATCCGCAGACTGGTAGGATGTTATGCCAGTGATTTGTTCGTTAGCAAATATTGTAGTTAAGACATGAAATGAATTTCGTTAATTCATTTGTACAATTGAGATGTGGGTTCATTTAGACGAGCATCGATTATATTATAATCACAGCGCCTGCGCACAGACACGTAGTCAAGATAATGAGCAATAGTTCGCACAGCAGCACGTAATAGCTTAGAGACTAGACTGTGATAAAAATCGATTATTGACGGAAATAGTCCGTTGGAGAAATATATTAATTTTCCTTTACTACGTTTCAATAAAAAAGAACTGAAATAATATTAATATGGTATGAAACCTGAGAACTATACTAGTAGTCCGTTTGAATTACCATCTAATGTATCTGATACAATGAAAGAAGAGATAAATTAAATCTAAGTAGTAGGTCCCAAACAACATTTTTTGGGTTCATATTTATCTGATTTGATAAGGAGGTAACTCCACACAACTCGACACAACGCCACACATCAGCACAGCGTGGAGACGTAAAAGTCATACAATTCTTCTTGCACTTCATTAAAAGACCTTCGATAAGAGACGAATCTAAGGAGGCTGCACAATAAGGTAACAATCAACCCCAATCTACTACTGGTGTTGAATCTGTTTTACAACATTATTTTTTTAAATCAGAAATACAAGTAAGCATTACAGACTACAGTGTTTGCATACCAAGGTATTTATCGTTCGGCCGGTTCGTTTGTACGGGTTAATGCAACAGTAGACACATTCCCATATAACACATTTGCATATAGTATAATTGTTTCCTCTCGGTGTTTTAGTGTAAGCTCAAGGGTTGCATTGAGCGTATTGACAACATACGCGAAATAGCACGAGGAATACGTCATATATAGCTTTACTTGTACTCTAAGCGATTCATAGAGAATTCCACTATATAATCTCAAATTGAGTAATGACAGAAAAGCTTTGAATAATGAAATTCAACACAATTATCTGGTGATTCAAACTTTAATGATTAATTTTAATACCAGTATTACTAATGTAAATAGTAGCTTCTCGTGGATCGGTGGTTCTTTCCTGGGTTTTCCCGGGTTCTTCCTCCACCAATAATACTGGCCGCCAGGTATAGCTTATCGTGTGCTGATAAATGGCGTTAAACACTACTACTACTACTACTACTACTACTACTACTACTAACGTTAATAACTTGATAATGGCTAATTATTACTTTATAGGAGATGCAGACTGAATTATTTAGCTTAGAAATATCACATAACAAAAACAAACTAAATTTAAACGACAGCATGATTTGGCTAAATAATAACAACGTTTGATTTCTCTATTACAGGAGGAATTGATATGGTCAGAGTTATAAAGATTCTACCTTTGAAGAGTTTATAACAAATTACATGCTAGGACAGAACAAGCAAATCTATAAAGATAGAGGTTATAAATTAACTAATGTGCAACAAGATATATACCTGCCGATAGAATGTTGAAATTCACCAAATTACTATTGATTTGTTTTCCGATATACATATACCATTCACAACCAAATTATCTTATAACGTTTCAAAGGAAGCGAGTTCAATTAAATGAATGAAGTATATTTCTAGATATTAGATGGGTGTATTTTGGGTGAAATAGAGACGCAGTAGGAAAGATAATGTTGATCGAGAGGGAATAAAAACACGCGTGAGAAACAAATTGATACATCTGAGATGTGTTAAGAGCTGCTTTACACGCAATGTTCATGTCAACTAATGAAGAATATTTCATTAGCGATGACAATAGATAGCATACCAGAATACAATGTTTAACTACGACTGTACTTCTGGAAATCTAAGAAAATATCTATAACATAAAGTCTACAAATTTAAAGTACAAGATAAGACATAGATAGGACAACGAAATAAACATTAAGAATATTTTCTCTTTGGTAATATTTCAGGTATATGTCAGGTGCTTTACAAATTAGTTGCATTGATTAAAATATAAAGTATTCCTCCGTTTGGATAGGATTTATTTTTCTAGGTATCCTTATGGCACATCTTCAGCAACCTCCTACACAAACCTCACTCTTACATTTCCTTCTAATGGTCTTTTACTGTTCAAGTCTGCATTGTTGATAATCAAATTAGCTTTTGAGGTATTAAAATGTCTTTTTTACAAAAAGGAAAAAGATATATAGCTATCTACTCCCAATCAACTTCTTAGATACCATGAACTCCTTCATCAGCTTTTGATCACATTAGATTGTCTTTGATAACATATATTGTTTTCCCCATTTTACAGTTATTGTCTGTTCATTTGAATTGTAAAGAATCATTGATACCACAACGAAAGTATTTGGTCCAGTCAAACACTAAAATATGCTCTTACTATGGTTTTCAACTTTCTTTCAAATTTGTATACCTGACATAGTTATATTTACATGGTCTGTATGGATGGCTCAGTAGGTATAAGTTTATTTCACGGTATATAAAAATGCATTATGTTTATTGTTTTGAACATGTGTGTTTGTTCTTCACAATTTTTGTAATGTTCATAATGTCCTTCATCTCAGATGCTTGTAAATGTAATGTGAAATAGTCCAGTGTAAATAAAATTCAGTCTATGTAGAGGCTTATTTCAAGATCAATGTTTTGTGTCGAATTTCAATAACCTAACAATTACTTCTAGCTCTAAAAGCCTGGTTGTGATATTATTGTCTTTGTTTTGTGATACAAATCCCTAAATGTTAATGTCTTTTGATCATTTCCATGTGTAATTGATAGGCAATCAGTAATGTTACAGAAACCAGATAAAGAAATTGTTTGTTATTGGCTTTACTTATATGCAATTCATTGAGTTTCGCAAATAGATGCAAACCTTGGACGAATCTTCCACATACTCTATTTATCTACCATCTAAGCTACCCCTGAAGTATTTTGGTGACAACTATCTATGTTCGTATGCCATTCCGTTTAAAATAATCTCTCAGGTTCTTTCGCACCGATCTGATGTCACTTTAGCCGTTAACTCGTATCCTTCTACCGAATACCATTATCATACAAAGGACGATTTAACAGAACTTACAGGTGTCATAAAATGTTTTAAAAACTTCGACAGATGGCAAGAGTCAAATGTTTATTGTTAGAGACGTTTGTCTCTACAGTTGAAGCGAAGTACCATCGCATCACAAAGTAACTCTGTGATCATCCCTATAAACTAAATTGAACTTATACATTTAAAATTTGTATCGTGTCATACAATAGTTAATAATTTTATCTTTGTCTAAAATGTACGTATCTCAGGTACGAAAATGTTTGCAAACATTAACATATATAATGTGCGTGGGAGTCATTATTCATTAACTGTAACGAATCAAAACAAAATAAGTCAGTCTATAGGTCAAACCTTTTCAACATATTTGACAAATATCGAGCTACAGAAAAAAATTATTTTTTCTATTGTACAGCTAAGACAAGTGTAATTTCTATATTTTAAAGTTTTAATGTTCTGCAAAACGTTTTCACACGACCAACATTCATAATGGTATGGTACGCAAACCGCACATATGACTGCATGATTATATAAATGGCGTGACATTTTATTGATACAATGTGATGATCAGTGATTTATTTATTCTACAACTTATACAAATACTCACATAGTGACTGTTAGATTTTCTTTTGAAGTAAAGGAATATAAGCTAATTTCATCATGTTTCCAAGGCTTCCATGTTTCCGTGGTTACTGTACGGCTCAGAATTGATTGGTTGACTATTAGACATTGAACGAAATGGTCCATCCCTATGTTATGGTCCATCCCTATGTTATGGTCCATCCCTATGTTGCTGCTAAAGTGTATCCCCGTTGGTCACATATCCTCTTCTATAGCATTAAATGCATGCACCACAACATTTAAAAAGAAATAACACAAAAATTTCATATTTGTTTTGATTTTTTCCATTAATTTTAATGGCAAAAATGTTAAACAGAGAACATAGATATAAGGAATGACAAAATATAATCAAACAGATATGATAATTATAATTTGTTTATCAACATATATCAAGCTAGGCCATGCATTCATGATCAGAAATGGCGATCGAAAAAAGTTTAAGAAACATAGCTCGAGGTGTACTGAAATGTAATAGCTAGGTAATCGAAAACATTCAGCTAAATGCATAATTCGTCTGGTTTCGTTTTGGATATGCAACCTATATAGTTGCCATTATAATTAAAAATTGACATCTCTATAACAATCAGAAAAGAAAGCGCTTAATCCTAGGTCTCAAACAGTATTCATGGATACAGGAATATGTCGAACAACTGCATACAGAAAATACAAATATATTCAAAAACAGTTTCAATTTCAAATACTATATTTATGACTGCATGATTATATAAATGGCGTGACATTTTATTGATACAATGTGATGATCAGTGATTTATTTATTCTACAACTTATACAAATACTAACATAGTGACTGTTAGATTTTCTTTTGAAGTAAAGGAAAATAAGCTAATTTCATCATGTTTCCAAGGCTTCCATGTTTCCGTGATTAGTAATAAAAACGATTGGACACATGAAGAAGGATAAAAATCAAAGACAAGACTAGAAACAAGCACACGAGAAAGGTACACCTCCACGTTAGATTCGCATAATACTCCATATATAATCTTATACATCGCATGAAAAGGGGCTGATCACAGTGAAAATATAGCATTGGGATAATAAAACCTCACAAACTCAGATACTGCGGAATCGTCACCGAAGCCAAGCATCTAGAAAGAAGTGACACTTGTAGAAGAATGTTACACAAAGTCATTCGGAAATGAGACAATCGGTAGCAGATGGAACTGAAGATAAGAAAAGACGAGACGAAACGTCTAAAATAACGCTTCCGTAATTAATAAATAAATAAATAAATAAATAAATAAATAAATAAATAAATAAATAAGTAAATAAATAAATAAATGAAATTTATGTAATAGTAATACATGACCCAAGGCAACTTTGTTCATTTACCGAAATTGGCAATATGTCTGTTCTTTTACAAAATGTCAGAAACGAAAATCGGTATTACAATAAATACTGACTGACCCATTTTGTTCATTTTTATCAAGCAACCGATTCTGCCACTGTGTTTATGGTTTCATTTACCTGAATTGTGCGTGTTGTTTTGAAATTCGTGAATAGTCCTCTTTTGTTTCCATTTCCGGTAAAAAGAGCTTTGACTTCTCCTCGAAATCGGGTGCCACTGAGACTGTACATCAAAAAGTTGGTGCTATGGTTAGTGTACATTAGAATATTGACGATCGCCCAGAGCATGTAACTCTCCGCCATCTCATGATTGGTTTCAATATTGGCATACCAGTGTGTTTCCCCAATCAAATAAATACTTATGGGAGTAACACAGAGAAAGAATACAAAGTTTATGGTGAGAAGCATTGCGGTGAGATGGGATGTCTGGTTTCCTGCCTGTCTCTTTGTCGCCTGCATGGGTGCCACTTTTGTCATACTTTTCTTCTTGCTAAGAACAACGTTGATAATTATTCCAATGTTTCCAATGATAAGCAAACAGCACGGTAGAAGGGCGAATACACACAAATCAATCCACGGCCAGCTGTATCTAAGGAAATTGTCATAAGGGTCAAACAGGGATTCACATTTCACCAACACTGTAATGTTCATCTTTACAGCGTACATGTCGCCTATGCCATATAGCCAATGAACATTGAGTATGGCCAGACAAATGATAATTAGTGTAACGACCACACCTGCCGAGTTTTTAGTACACTTCATCTTGACTTTGTGCGGAAAACATGCACTGATAAAACGTTCTCCAGTAACTGCCACAAGAAACCAGGATGAGCACTGAGTTCCAAAGTAGACACAAAACAAATGGATCTTGCATCCCCCTTCCGTTAGCTGCCGAATGTCTATTTCAAACTGGTATTTTATCCACTGTCTTAATAAACCAGTATACAAAACCAGAAGGTCTGAAACAGCCAAGGCGGTCAGATAAATGGCCGTGGAGGTACCTCTTGACCTTTTCTTTGTTAGAATCATAATGCACAGAATGTTTCCAACTCCCCCAAGTACGAGAAGACATGGAGAAACCCCTTTCCACAGTCCAATTGCAACTCTGTACTCTATATAGTTCTGCAATTCGGATTCCATGATTAGCTTCTCAGAAATAAGTAGATGATTTAACGCTACCGCTATGAGAATCAAATGATTAAGAATCCCAATAACTGTACCCAGTCCTCTCTTCAATCAGAAAAGTTTAAATTGCATTGTTATACTAAAGACTCAAAGAGAGCATAGAATACAAAGGCCTTCCCTTCAAGCGTGTTTATACATGTGCTTATAAGAATGAGTTTGCATTCTCTACGATAGCAGACTTATATCAATGACCAGCTAGATCTTCCGATACCTGAGCAAATGATAATTTATGCACAGGTATCGTGCGTTGCTGTCACGTGATTTACGTCAGTCACAATATCTGCTCAATAATGGGATTTGAATATTGTCTAGTGAAACTCAAAATATGAAACAGAGATTAAGCGAATGAAGATTTGTAATAAATTTTGAACGAATCAAGCACTTTATTTTTCTTCATGTATGATATCAGAAAGTCATTTTAAATAAAAACATAAACAATGTCATACGGTTGTCGCCATGGTTGCAAGTACAAGCAGTGTGCAAACTAATGATAATAATATTCAAGTAATCGTTAACGAAAAACCTCTCGCTTCACATTATTCGAAAACTTCGATATACCTGTTTGATCCCTGAACAATGACACATTTTGATACTTCTACATGCATACATACATACATACATACATACATACATACATACATACATACATACATACATACATACATACATACATACATACCAAAGTAAACATAATTTCTTCTCAATATGTGATTTAGGTTATGGGGATACGACTACGACAATTACGAGGTTGATACAGACACACGTCAAACAACAAACGGTTTTGTAATAGCATAATCTCACAAATTATTAAATATTAATAACAGAAAATAAATGTATTAAAACAACTATTTGAAGATTTTTAAAGGTCAATAGTGTTTTTGCTGTCACAATGTTTCTGTATCAAAGAAGCTTTCACATCAAGGAAGAAATAAATACGTAATTTGTACATCCTCCCTTTTGTTTGTATCCCCTACATATTTAAAAAAATAAAAGCATGAATGATAAAATAAATGCAACTATCTTAGTCATTTCATGTATCAGTGTAAAATTTATAATCTGACTGTCGCCAGGGGTCCCTAACACTATCATCTTTTTGGCGTTTTAAGCCAGATTGTTTGCTCTCCGTGTATACAGGATGGGAGATTACTTTTGCTGGTTTCTAGGATATTCAATTTCAGTTTAAACTATGTTGTCAGCATGCACTCTTTATCTTATCTAGTTTTAATACTTATAAATAATGTGAACAAATAAAATGGAGACAATCTTGTATACATGTCTCCAAAGAGACGTAACTCCAATGTTTACGGAATTACTGAGATTATAAAAGACGGAGAACAATTGTTGAAATTGAAAACAATGACTAGCCCGTGCACATGTCGAAACCGTGGTACAACATACACTCCTTTTGAGGTCCATTCTTATTAAAATGAAAGCTTATAATTTTATATTAGTCTAACTGGTATATATTTTGCACACATCAATACGGTATTAATATACAATGTTCATGCGAACTTTTGTTACAGTATTCCTTGTTATTGCTTCGTGTTAGTCCATCTTATTTGCTCAGATAATTGTTTCATTATTTTACATAAATCTCAAGAATTGATTTTGCTGCTATGACCTTATATTTCATATGTTTAGGTATATTTCTACAGTTCTGGCAAACCGTAGAAAACCATCGTTCTGATATTTTTAGAATTAGCTGATATATTTGTTCATTCTATTGGTGCGCAATACACATTTATCATAATACCCATTTCCTCGACGTTTTCACACAGTGTAAATTAAATTGATCACGTAAACACGAAAGGAACTTATATAGTTTCACTGATTTATAGGTCATATACATAATCTGTATTTATTCTACGCGATATTTATCGCAGAGAACAACGGATTTCTAAGTGTGCTTCGTTTACTAATATTAACATGAATGTGTCTAAAACAATCTACCTGGTAAAAGAATATTGTGTGTTTGACGATGATGCAGTAAAAAAAAATGACGGTCTGAATAAACAAGAAGACAAGTTGATCAAGAAGAGTCTTCGGGGAAACTTGTAAATATCTCCAAGTTTCAGTTCGACAGGAGGTTTTGTTATTTCAATATCAAAACTGATATAAATTTCACAAACTACTGTTCCCGATAGTCGAGTTAGTTTTCCAGTGTTGTCTTCAAATTGTGGTAACATAATGGGTCTGAAATATCCACAATAAGAGTCTTTTCATTATCAAAAATGATAATTCATATCCATAGTTTGTGACTACTAAGGACGTGCTAATGAACCATCACCGCAAAATTTCCTTATGAGCTTTAAGTGTATCGTTTTGTCTCCGTGGGTGAGCTGTAGAAGACCACAATAAAATTAGCTTATAAAATTGATTGCTAAGTATAACAGAGGCATCAGATTACATGGTAGGACGAAAAATGTTTGGGCTACAATAACGACTAATCATCCGCACTTATATGAGTTTTTGTGAATATCGTAGCTTCAACATCACTGGTTTAGTAGTTTCTTATCTTTTCTTATGACATTTAGTCATACGAATACGTCGAAATAGAATAAAATAGCACTAAGACCAGTCATATGAATGACAACAATATAATAATTGGTGGTAGCGATAGGAAGATACAAAACAAATTATAGATATCAAATTTAATATGTGAAGAACGTACATTGGTTTTTAAAGATTCTGATGAGGCGCAATTAGAACAAAAATAAGATATAGTTAAAGTTTTCAGTGTAAAAATATGTGTGTATCGTTTATTCTAACGATACATAACGATTTTATTGTCTTAATACATCATGGATTCGATTGAGATTAACAAGACTGCTATATCTTGGCGTTAATCAGTATTAAGGTAGCATTTCGCACGGTAAATCTACCGTTGTTGATATAAATAAATTTCATAAGTTACACTATTGAAAGTGATTTTAGAAATGTTCGAATGAGATAGATTGATGCCATATTAAGAGGATTTATTTTGATTCGTATTTCATGGTTGGTTATCGATCGTAATTCTTTTGATATAATATTTTGTATAAGTCTTTATCATTTCAGCCGGTATTATTACACTGTTCGGAAACTAGTTTTCGTTGCTTGTTTAATGGTTTTATCATTTTAGTTATTGAGATTTATTTGTGCAACGTTAATTTGCATTATCTTTTCCACCTATAACAACTATACTTCCATGAGCAGACTATACAGATGTTTCTGATTGTTTTATTCTACATACACTAACAATCCGAGTTAACAATAAATTTCCTTTCACGTCAAAGCTCCAAATTGTATTGCGTAGTTCTCATCCGACCACAAACCACAAACAGGTTTCATCTTCTTTCCTGCTTTTGTAAAACTTTTGTTAGTGTATGAAACGTTAAAAAGACAGTAAAACTGGAACTACATTCATCATGACTTAAATCTCCCGTTCATATATAACAAATCTTAGAAAACGTTCTTCTAAACCATCTTGTATAGCCTCTGAATTCAAAGTATTTTTAGCAATGTAAAGTCTGCATATCGCCCTTGCTACAGTACTGGAACTACTCTTTTGAAAGTAGTTAATGACATTCTCTCTGCTTCTCCTTGATTTGTCTGCAGTATTAGACACAATAGACCATGATATATTACTTTACCGTCTCCAGCATGTATTTGACATTCACAATACAGTCTTACTGTGGTTTCAGTCCTACTTGGTCAACAGGACAAAACATTTATCTTCAAATGGAATACACTCCAGCCCAGTTGATATATGTTGTGGTGTTCCACAGGGGTCTGTTCTTGGACCTGTTCTCGTCATTCTATATACTCAGCCACTCTCAAGTGTAAGATATCTTTATTCCGTGTCTCACCTATAGCACGCTGATGACAACCAAGTATACACGTCTAGCCAGCCAACTGAAGTTGATGCCACTAAAACACTTGTGTGTCCATTAGTATTTTCATGACTGGGATATTGTAACTCAATCCTGTCTGGTTAGTCTCAGTATCTAGACCAGAAACTTAAAAAAGTTCGAAACACAGCTGATAAGGTCATCCTTAGAGTACCACGATCAGAGCACATCTCCCCACTAATCTGTACCCTACACTGGCTATACATTCGATGCAGAATGAAACACAACATTTGTTGTCTGTGCTACGTTTCACTGACGGACTCCAGTCCAACACCTATCTGGCCTCACCCATGTGTACACACCAGCAAGATACGGACGTTCCTCTTTTGACAATCGTAACTCATTATTCCCACTATGAAAACGAAGTCATATGGACAATGTTCCTTTCCATACCAGGGCCCAGCGAACGGAAGCGAATCGCCCATTGAAATTAGACACAATAATACTGATCCCTTTCAAGAGTGCTCTTAAAATATTTTCAGCATTCTTTGTTTTTCAATTTTTTTTTTGCGGGGGGGGGGTTGTCATATCATTATTGATGTTGTAAAGCAATTAGAGCCTCTAACGATTAGGCGCTATACAAAGTCTTTATATATACAGTATATATATATATATATATATATATATATATATATATATATATATATATATATATATATATATATATATATATATATATATATATATATATATATATATATATATATATATTTATTTAAATAATACTTACTCGTCTGGAAGCACACAACACAAATCTTACATGGGAAAATGTCAGATATTAAATCAGCGCAAGTGCATTCTAGTGGACGATTGCTTGCAAAAACACTATTTTTCCCGAATAGTTATACTTTTTCGAAATAAATCCATAAAGACATGTCTACGTGTACGTGATGATTTATGTCGAAGGTAACGTTCGTAAAACCATGAAAAGTAGTTATAAAGATTTAAATTTATAAACCTATGATTAATTTTGTTCCCAACATAAGAATTATAAAGCTCGTTCAAATTTGAAAAAAGTTTTCACCTTTTCACAGAAATTAAACAACGTTCTTGATCTTAAAATATAAGGTACAATGACTTCAGTTTGATGCTCCAGGTTTTTAAAATACAAATATTTTTGTTGTCATTTAAGTGTTAATAAAACGTTCAGCAATCGTTTAGCTCAGGAAGAAAATTTAAATCCTTTTTAATGAAAACGGGTTAAATCTTTATGATCAGGTATAGCACGATTTTAGGTGATTATTATTATTGCTATTATTATTATTATTATTATTATTATTATTATTATTATTATTATTATTAATATTACTATTATTATTATTATTATTTTTATTATTATTATTCATTACATATTGACATGAAATAGTCAACAAAAGTTAAAAATGACTCCATCCATAAAATCCATTTAAGACAGGACTTTGATTGTTAATAGAAACGGAAAGTACCTGTCTTTAATGGTTCATTAAGGACCACAAAAATGTGTTCTTTATAGGCAGATATCATATAAACAAAAGTTAATTATTTAAATATCCTTAACAAAAGAGGTTCACAAAGGCTTTCCTTTCTTGCAGTTGTTCTTTATAAGGAGCTGTCTTCGACAACAAGGTTCACCGTACAGAAAAGTGGATGGGTTTATAAAATATGATTTTAATTACAGGGGTGCGTTAAGTGCAAGATGTTGATGAAGATCCGTTGACTTTTTCGTGCTTAGCAGTATGTACATTCTTTTATGTTCTATTCAAAACGATAATTTGCTTACCATATAAGTGTATTATATAGGGACAGATGACAAGCACAAGACAAATGACATTTAGTTGCTAGACGTTTTTGCAATTGTATCCATTATACATTTTATTAGCTGTTGAATTTTGTTCTTAAAAGTGATTCTAGTATATTGCATCACAGAAAAGATCAGAACGTTGTTTCAGGTCATCATTAACTAATTACATGTATGAGATACATATAGCATCGTCAGTTAGTAACGCATTCGTAACAAAAAGTGAGCGAAGTATATCAGTAATCAGTCTGAAAAGACATGTTTCTTCTGTGTACAATTTTAAAGGCTAAATTATATGGTTACTGAGGGTGGAATTTGAACACGGTCTGAACGCATGATTCACTGACTGCCTATTACGAAAAAACGCCGATCAGCTGAAAACACATTTTTCGGATCATTTGCTCGTACGGACTACTACAATCTACTTATTTAGGTCATACGTATTACAATAAACATGTATCACGATGCCAACATAGATTACAGCAAGAACAAATCGTTAAGAAACACAAATATAATTGTATAATGTTATACTTCTAAATTACATTGATATCAACTTACTTTTCCAAACAAAACATATATACAATGGAGAGATGAAGGGAAAGAGGGGTATACAAATAAATACATTTTTTATTCGTGCATCCGATTGTCAGCGAGTATCGCCAGGGCATTATCTGACGTTTAATTAAAATCTTATCAAAGGAGTTCTGTACTCCTTGCGCAATCCAGGTCTACGTAGTTAACTGTCAATCAACAAACATTGTTGAATAAACGGTTGATAACAAATTATTATTTTCCTTCATGGATATGAATGTATTCCATATCGAGCAAGATTATCTCAAATCAAAGCTCTTTAAGGCATTTTTATATATCAAAACCAATCGACGTATATGACTGACCATCACACCTTATCATTTTAACATAGATGGTCCAAGTTGAAATCCAGTGGGTGTGAAACACGAACGTGAAACATTATCATGTAGTTTATTACTTAATTCAAACATCTTAATAATATTTAGGCAGATCTCAACAAAACGTAAATATTTGTAAGGTACGAAATTAGTAAAACATACGTTTATCGGACATATTTGTTCCATATACTTCTAATCGCAGCTCGGTGCTTAACTAAACTAAAATCATCCAAAAGACCAATTATTTGAGCAAAATATATGTTCACCTAGGTGTCTGCATAATAGATATCCATCTTCATGCACAGGTTAATCACTGCATATAAAAAAAATTATATAATATTGCCTGATTAACCGCAGACATTAATACGTACAGCTATAAAACTCCACGGAGCAATTTAATTACGATGATAAAAATTAGGTAACCAACATTTTGCATAACGTTTAATGATTTTAAAGTGCTTTGAAGATAAAGATATACTCTGTTTTAAAAAGCAATAATATCGCATGCGAGTTCGAGTTTTAGTTTTCATTAATTTGAAACTGAGATTACAAAAGTATCATGATTTTTAATCAACTGATCACAGACGGTATTTTCAGTAGGAAGTATAATTGTTTGGAATTGCAATGCAACAATCATGATCTCGACACCAGTCTACAGATATCGCTTCTATCATAAAAATGTTTGATACAGGATGAGGTTTGAAGCCAGGAGCATTGGTTACATGACTCAATGCTGGATTGGTGGAATTTAGCGGCAGTAGAATAACAACGTATGTAACAGATATTCTAATAAATCTATATTTCTAAATGAATTCGGCGATAATCTGCTGAAAATCGGGTCCTAAATATCAATTATCTACATGAAACTAATCAGCGCATTCTAATATCGGATATCACGTAAACTTTTAAACTAGTTTAAAGAAAGCTGTGCTATGCCGGCAATGTTTTTTTTTTACTTATGGCACGTGACTGGTCCCATATTAACCCTTTATCAAACATAGACTCCTCCATAACTGAGAGACCAACATAGAGGATTACATTTGCAAATTACTCATTTTCATCACGTACTGAATAAGCTAGTGTTGTTATGCGGAACAAACGGTTCTAAAATCATTCGTAAGCGAATTGAATTCGTCCATTTTAGCTACATTTCGAAACAGGATTTCAACACTACTAATTAATATTTTGTGCAATGGTATGGAGGTTCATTCCAGTGAGCAATGGATAATGGACAGTGTCGGTGGAAGCGAGTTAGTTATAGTGAAACCTATATACAAAGGACATTAAAGTTACAGTTTAAATTTGTCGTAGTTGCTGTTATCATTGTTTTACAAAAAAATGCGGTAATCAGACTTTGCCATGAAACATGAATGAATGCAAAAGGTGAAATTATTTCAATTCAAAGTTCTAATATGGTCTTCCCAATTTTCAACAGAACCTTATCTGATAATGGAAGTAAACAAATGACATGTTAATATCCAATTTCATCAGGCGCGGCTTCATTGCTCTCGAGATGTAACGCTTTACATGCTACAATAACTTACGAAATATGCACACAACCTGTATCCATAATATACTGAAACATTACAAATTCGCTCAAAGTCTCAAAAAAGCTAACCTGTCTGGTGACCTGTCCATATCAAATTGTTCCTTATGGTCAAACAATATTGAAGATATTTTGCAAACAAAATGATGCTCGCTTCTTCGTTACATAGTTTCCTCATGTGACCGTGAAATTTAGGTCATACGAAACATATCATAATCAGCTGACTTTTGAAAAAGTATTCTACTAATCGTTTTGAGTTTTTACCTTCATCCGTTTTGTAAACATTTTAATTTATGTCAGGAATCAAAATAAGTGGTCACATTTATATTTGGTTCACATGCTCTAAGCATATTTACTGTCCTCCCACATGTTCCTGCAAATTATATTCATATTGTTCCCGTGATCAGTATATTTGCGTATCTTTCAACGATCCTAGATATATTGAATGTGTATGTCATATACCAATATGTCAACAGTCTTAAATGACAGTAGAATTCTAAATTCAGCTTCAGATTTTGGTTGTTCATTCCTGCTTTCCTTGTGTCATTGGTTACCTAATTATGTAACACTTTATAGAAGACCACCTCTACATAAAGGCAAATGTTGACGGGTTGTCGCTATATACAGGTTGACTAATTAGACAATTGTACAAATGGTGAAGAATTTTCTTTTATGACGTATCAGTCATCAAACATTGTTAGAACGAATCAGTTATGTGATTATCTTTAAAAGGCTGTATCAAAATGTTGCCAAAATATGTGCATTGTCTTCGCAGTTTCTTCGAAATATTGTAAACACACAATTCGTTTCAATAACGACTAGAGAGCTAAAGGAGATTAGTTTGGGTAAACGACGTACGTGTCACTATTGATTGATTTTGTGAGGCGTACCTTCTTAATGAAACCTATTCAATGTCTTACGAAACGGTTAGCTTCTAATTGTGACCACAGCAATTTACGTACATTCAAGGATCACAACGAGATATGCAATTCTATTTGTTAAATAATGGCACATATAAAGTTTATCTCTTTATTCCTAATACAGTAAACAAAGACCATACAAATGTTCCTAATATTCAAAAAGTTCTTTTTCAGAAAATATTACATTGGTCGTTTACACTTTTAAAAGTCTTAGACATTGTCTGTTAACGTGTACTATTTTTTTCTGTCTGCTGCACATTTATTCTGCCCCACTGTCCTAAGTAAGCAATGTATATTCTTATTTTAAAAGTAAATTTTGTTTCAGAATTTGAAAGTGTGAATGAATACAAATTCTCTTTACTGTTCAGACTTTCATTCACACCAACCAAGCAGTTATAATAAGTAAATAGTTCACTAATATCTGGTAGTATTTGTTAACTTTCATTGACAAAATGAATACTGCTTTAGGTATTCACATTCGAAAGACAGGATGAATACCCACGTTATGTCATTTTAATGTATATTTAATTGAATTCTCTATTTGTTAGTTTTAAAATAAATAAATAATTGTATTACATTACATAGTATTGTAATGTAACGTTGTGAGTGTGAATATTTAGTCATTAGTGCTTTAACATCTAGCAAGTCAAGTTGTATAATGTTGTGACAAGTTAGCTGAATTTTATTTGGTTCAAATTATTGAATTCAGGTGATTATATTCTCTGCAACTACACAAGTTATACGATAACATTATTGGATAAAGACATTCAATCGAATCTATAATATATTTAAATCTGGAATTGTATTACTGTCATTCAAAAAAATACTGTTGACACAATAATACTGATAGGTTTTAACAGACACGGCATGGCTTTAAGTTTTTAATCTCTTCGTGAATTTTACTGAAATGTATTCGGGACTTTACATTATTGGGTCTTATGTCTTTAGTTTTCGAATTATGTATAGATTTAATTCGCAATACCGCACGGTCGTTTTCTCATTTCTCATTTTCACTTTCTTTGTATTCTAGGGAGATAAATTATACGTTAAATTTTACAAAGCTTGTTGTATTCACTTTATTGTTACCTTTTTAAGAGCATATAATCATAAGAGACAATTTGACGCCTGTACTTGGGATACGAAGTTTCGAAACATGTTTCACAAAACATCGTTTTCGAAATTTAAATTCCTCTAGTTTCTGAAGTTTTATTTCACATTTTAGAAACCTTTAGCGAAATCAACAATATTTTACCTTGTCATCAAAGTGGAGATCATAGTTTACAATACTTCCCTTGAGCAGTTAAAATCCTTGAAGAAAATATGACTTACTTCATCTTTCATGTGATCTTTCTGAGGCCAAACGTTATTAACGAAGCGAGAATTGAAGAATATGATCGTTCAGTATTTGGTGGAAAGAATATATTGTATAAACCTATTTTGGATTTGGTTAGTAAGTCTGCATCAGGCTCTAACATAAAGTAATGGAATTAGAATTATAATACTGGATGGAGTTAGAGTTAAGACAGCTTGATCTTAAGAATGAAACAGAAGAGAAACAAATGCAGTTAGATGAAGAAGACAAAGCGAGGAAAAAGCTACTGGAGAGAGAGAGAGAGAGAGAGAGAGAGAGAGAGAGAGAGAGAGAGAGAGAGAGAGAGAGAGAGAGAGAGAGAGAGAGAGAGAGAGAGAGAGAGAGAGGGGAATGCAATTACAGAGAGATGAAAAGTAAAACTCAGAGATTATCATGGTCGAGCTTGTTGTTGCAGGAATATAATATTGACATTACCCACGTCAAGGGAGAAGACAATTTAATCACAGATGCACTTTTACGTGTATATAAAATTATTGTTTCATGTATACTTTCGTGTGTCATTCATAAGATTTCATATTATGTTTTTACGAAATGTATATCTGACCTATAGTGAAAACAAAAGCTTTATTGTATAGATCGTTATTTTCCAACTGAGGGTAAGTGTTTTGTATATTTAATTAAATTGTTTATTTGTTTGTTGTTTTCAAAACAAGTATGACTGGATTAGATGATACCGTAATGTAATAGTGTATTATGGACTTAACCTTATCCAAAATTGAGTTCCTTTCTGCTTAACCTTATTGAATGGTTTCTTTATGATATTTTTATATGTCAACAACAAATAAATATATAAATTACTCTCTATTTATATGAGCTTAATATCAGGATTTATATTCAGGTAAACAAGAAGGATTCAATATATTGATTTGGGTCAGGATTTTGGGGAATCCTAAGACAACTGTACAGGTCATTGTGTTGTAGGTACACAAGGATCATTAGATCATTATAGAAGCTATTTTACATTAGGTAATGTTCGTTGTTAGAAAATGCTGATTGTGGCCTGATGTCATGTAGACACCTATATAATCTTTTGATTGTGAGATTGTAGCCAGTCGTTTTTAGCATCTGGCATCTCAAGTTGTATTATGTAGGGACCAGCCTGAATTCAAATGATTATTTTCTATAGTAATAGAAACGTACTCCGATACAATTCTTGAAGAATTACATTCATTGGAATTTATAATAAAATAAAAGTTGGCATTATATTACTGTGATTCAACAAAAGACTGTTGACACATCAGCACCCCGTGTCATGACCTTCAATTTTGTATTTCTTCGGGACTTTTACTGAATTTTATTCAGGACTTTAGATTACTTTGACTTGTGTCTTTAATGCTTGGATTATTTTGGGATTTAATTCGCAATACCGTAAGTTCTTTGTTTGTTTTTTTCTCCACTTTATATTCTATGGAAGTAATATATGTGTTAAATTTTACAAATCTTGTTGTCTTAATCTCTTTTCTGTTACTTTGTTTAAGAGCATAGACTCGTAAGAGTCGTGTTTTCAGCGATCACTCTTTGGAATGGATACGTTTGTTACCACATGCTTCTAAATGATATTGATCGACTATAAAGGATACTCCTTTTCGTGCAGTCTCTCTGTCTTGGCAATATAATTGGTAAACGATACTCTAGCGGACTTCTTTAATTAATACTTGTCTTCTAAGTAAAACGAACTATTAACGAAAGTTCATTTCAAGAAATATCGTTCGTCTAACCGACGTCATTTGCACGAAACGGATGTCCTGTTAATGGATATGGAATAATATGCAATGATCACACGAACTCTTGTGGTGCTAGTATCATTGGTTCTTGTCAATTAGCTGTAACTATAGGATTAATTGGTTATTGCTTTTGTTTCAGTTTGTTACGTTTTGGCTTAATTACCATGATAGTTCAGATTATATATTCATATTTTTAATTCTAACCGTTCTTGTAAAGAAGCATATAAACATAGCACTAGTGTGTTTTCTTAACGTCGATTACATGCAGTTATTGGTCAGTCTATTGGTATTAAGTAAGCTTTAATAGCAAAGATCTTAAATAAATGGATCTCGCAAGCTGGAAAACAATGCTGCTGTTTTTGAAGATCTATAGGCTGATCTGAACATCGGACTATTTAAATTACCTTTAATTGTACAAAGAAATACCGATCGTAGAGAATTAAAATTTTCTAACTTTGTACCACGTTTTCAACGACAAACATAAGATAGACCCACAAAATCTACCTAATATCGCATTGTGCCTAATAACGACTTTGTGTAGGTTTTGAATACTAACACAGTAATGATGGAAGGAAGAAAACAATAACAAGAAGAAAAGAAAGCTATTAAACAGATAGGAAGACAAATTAAAGGAAAACAATATAATTTTTCATATTCCACCTCCACTATAGATCATGTTTTATATGTGTCATTGTGATATACCTTACATCTGTTTGAGGAAAACTGTTTACATTATACTCTATACCCTAAGACAACAGATGTTGTCTGAAATAATTACCACTAGATATCATGCAATTGTATATTATGTCAATTGAATAATACCTATATTAAGGGACTTCCCCCGTAGTACTATTGAAACCACTCCACGAGATGTTCTCATGTGCCAAAAGTACATCAAACATATGGCGAGTTGCAGCGAAAAATGAACAATATAGTTTTGTAATATTTATTGATCAGTATGATACTTCCATTATAAATGCAACCATAACATCAACACATTTGGTGACAATAAAAAATTTCCCCTACATATTAATGTTATTTGGTCTTATAAATATAATTCTTTATTTCCAAAAGGTTTCTTTTAAGCGATTTGAGTTCTTTGGGGAAAAAAATCTGACATTTAAATGCAGGCACTGCATCAAATGCAAAAATCAGGACGAACACTTTGATATGGCAAGCCATTAATTAAATTGCCAATGACCGTTACATCAAGATACATTAAATTTACTATTCGGGTTTCCTAAGATGGGCAAAGCACGTTTACATTTATAAAAGTCCAACATGGCGAGGTCACATCGAGTATTAACTGTGCAGCGCAATAAGAATCTTGATAAGAATGGTGATGTAGTCTATCTAAACCTCCTAGTGGGTCAATTTTACTCGTAAGGACGGGATAAATAAAAATGGTGATACGGTCTATGTAAGCCTACTAATGGGTAAATTGTATTCGTAAGGAAGCTTCTCCTGAAAGTCTTTTTCCTGTAATGATATTCAGCTATTACGAGACGTTATTCTTTTCAATGCGGTATTAGCTGCATGTGCCTTAAAATTCAATTTCACTTTGATACATGATATTCCTTGCCAAGATCTATCTTCCTTACAACTTCCATCATAATGTCATTGTCTCGCAGTGAACGTCTTGAAGATACCCCATCATTTATATCAGCAAAGGGATCCTGCTCAAAAGATCAATTAAAACATTTACTTCAACAGAAACAGTTTTCCTTACGAAACTTCGTAATATCTCCTAAAGGAATTAAAAGAAAAAGATGCAGTAATAAAGGAAATTTATAGAACAACAAACGTTTGTTATGAAAAAATATCCAAGATACGGAGGCTCGATGCGATACCTCACGTTGGAAGTCGATAATTATTAATCAAACATGTATGATAGCAAGTTCTATTTTTAGTATTTTAGTACTTCTACAATGTACATAAGCAACTTAGTACTAATATTACAAGTAAATTCAAAGTTTTATGATAAAACGGATGAGAAAGGGTGTATGCATATTTGCTCTGGGTCCGTGTCCACCTGGTAAAAATGTTGCTAATGGACACAATTAACTATTTCAATTCCCAGCGACTGTAACGTTATTATCTGGCCATATCACGATAATTTAATTGTAAGATTGGCAATTCAGACTTAAGTCTCATTAACCATCTATCCAAGAAGGTAGATCATTAATGAGACGTAAGTGGCTCTTTATAGCGATGACAATGATGTGATGCGGGTCTCGTTTTGGAGAAATATTCCATAGTAGGTGCCCAGTATTAACAAAATAGTCCGCTGAGATCTCCGCGTTTATCTCCAGTAGTTTATGTTTGCCCACCGGGAAACAATACAAACGGTATTAGGTTCATTCCTTCTAAAGTGCATTATTTACCAACACGCAGGCTTTGTCTTATTAATAATTAATTATATCTGGTAAATATTTCAACAAATAAGAGGTCTTCATTTTCAAGACGGTCTTTAATATACCATCACACGTGTTCTAATAGACATTAATGGGGTGAAGTTCAAAAGTATATGAAAATAATTTTTTTCGACATGAATCGTAGTGTTTAAGTTCTTGAATGTGCATAATGATGTTGATGAAGAATAATTTACTAGCCTGTCATCTCGATGTAGCAGTCATCTCTTCTGGAAATCTGCTATCGCGGGTACCACCAAATAAAACCGAATTGATATTTAAATGTTGTATTTGAAGTGTTTACTGAGATACATGTATGCCTTGTTAAAAGGACGGTTTATGTGCCTTTTAGGTTTTATGATACAATTATGGTTAAAATTAGGTTGGTTTGTATATTATATAAAAACATTGCATACTTTCATGCTAATAATGATGTCGCCTTTAAATAGCTTTAGTTTATTGTTTAACATTTTTGTTTGTAATATGTGACTGTTTAAATTAACCTTGGCAAAGTTACTTTTGCGTCATCTATATACTATATTGAAACTGTCATTTCATGGACAAATCATACTTTGAAAGTTCTTTTGATTCATTTACATGAAATAAGTATGAGTTAGAACTATTGTATTGTTTCTTAGTTACGCCAAAGTAGTTAAAATAAGTATTAAGCGCCTAAAAATGTTGGGCAAACGCAGACATAACATATTAGAATGAATGTCCACATCTCAAATTAACGAACAAATCAAGTAGAAAGAAGCACTGAAGAGGAACATTTCTCTTCTCAAGGCCTTAACTGACTTAGATGTCCCATAACTCAAACTGAAAACAGAACAGAAGAAATCCAAAGAGGTCTATTGGGTTACATTCGAACCCAGAGGCTTAAATCCACGCGGTCATTTGTAAATACACAGGTATAAGGTAATTTACAAGACACCAACAAAACAAACCCCCAACAGTTTCTTGTTTTTCTTTCCGCTTTCTAAAAAACATAATTATCACTTTTATGTAGAAATATGTCAAAAACTGTATTAATACATTTATTAATACATTTATTAAAATGAATTTATTAAGCTATTAGAAATTGCAAACGCAACGATACAACATTTTATAATAAATAGCCAGCATAATGAATTAGATCCAGTATGTAAATACTTTATATAGGATGTACAATCGATTGGGTTCAACTGATGTGGCAATTATTTGTTTACTATCACTAAAACGTATAAGGTAGTAATACTCAATATCGTTCAACCTTTATTTTATGGTTACCTGTCCTATTTACAGCATACTCAATGCAGACAGTGCACAGTAACTCGCAGTTTGTGTAATGCTTGTTTTTGTTATGTTTTCGTCTGTGTAATCGTCTGTTGTGGATTTGTGCCCTTAAAAAGTGAATCGGTATATTTCGAAAGTGCTCAGACTGGTTTCTCACTAGTTTGGCACTTGTTTGTCAGTTGCTCTGTCAAATATAGACCTCTGCGTGGGTTCGGGTCTCGGGTTAGGCAAATGTTGGTATGTGAGAAAACTTGCCAGTAGCTTCTCGTGCACCGGTGGTTCTTTCCAGGGTTATCCCGGGTTCTCCCTCCATTGGACGCTATATGGCGTTTAGTCCTAAAACAACTGTCATAAAGCTGCATACAATATCCATCAAGATTCTAATGATGTCAGCTAAAGGCTAATCCATATTGCCAGTGATTGTCAGATCCATCCTGATCACAGCTAATTATAATATCCCGATTATTGAAACATTGATTATTGTTTTTTGTCCGTAATATTATAAATCAGGTAAGGCAATTTTATAAGTCGTATGTTGGTTTCCCTTCTGTAGTTATTGTGGTAAAATAAAATCGATGCAAGCATTACTTACATATACTATTTTTGAATGCATCATCTCTCGAGTTTGTATTTCTGAATTTTTTAAATGTAAAGGACAAAAACAATCTTTCTTTAAAATGATACGTAAAGGATATGTCTTTAAACCACACGTACATTAACTAACTTTAAAGAGTAGGTAAAATATAAGGCTTTTAACGACACGTAAAATATCTGCTTTAAAAGATATATAAAGGATCTGTCTTTAAGACATATAAAGGATCTGTCGTTAAAAGAGATGTCATGGTTCAGACTTTAAGAGACTTGTAAATGACCTGTATTTCAAAGACACATAAAGAACCTGCGTTTAAAGGATACTTAAATTATCTGCCTGTATAGGACACGTGTTTCAAGTACAACGATAGGATCTCTCTTTAAATGGCATGCAATCAAATGATACGTAATGAATGTGTCTTTTAAAAGCACCTAAGTGATCACATAAATGTGATCTGACTTCACACACACACACACACACACACACACACATATATATATGTATGTGCCGGGATTTATTATGCCGCCACTGTGGTAGGTATGTTATGGTTGGGATGGGGTGCTCCCAATATTGTATTAAGCCTCAAATCAGCAATGCCGACAGTTACATTATTGAATACACGAAAGGGAAAATTGAAATGAATAAGTTTAATACAATTCAATAGTCAAATGACAAATAATTCCCCAGTCACTCTTCTTCCTCTCGACCAAGTGATATCCTATTGCATCATTTGATTTATAGTGTGATATAGCTTTTCCACCTGTCCTTGTTTCCTACTCATCTGCATCTCTCCTATCCCGCAAATCCAATCTCTCCTTTCAACTTCCCGCGTAACTCCTCTTCCTTGACTGCTCCTTCTCCAATTTCTTCATCGGCACCGTTTCCGACTAGCCCACAATTCACGATCGACTTCTCCACAAGTCATTCCGTCTCCCTACTAGAGGCTCGGAACTATACCGGACGTCTGTCCTCTAAAATCTTCCTGTGAAAACATAAGGATGTTAGCATATTTCCTAAGCCATCTCATCTAACACTAACCAATATTCAATCATCAGATAAGGGCTATTACATTTTTTCGACCACGTATTCGTGCACATCGAAACACCCATACATTCTTGTATGGTAAACAAAGTAATAAAAGCAGGTATCAACTACTTAACATACAGGCATCAATAAATTGCATCGCATCAGTATATATATATATATATATATATATATATATATATATATATATATATATAACGAGTTTGCAATATACATAATTCTTTGCATAATCACAGCTCATTTCTCAAATACGCATGCACGCATGTAAATTAAACACTACAAAGGTAATTAAGTATACATACTGCACATCATTACAATTACAATGTCGTAATATTCTGCAAATAACTAACTGTCTTTACGAAGCGTTGTCTTTCATCGAATTTCCTACATTTCCTAGTCAAAGTACGAGTGGCTTTCTCGGAGTATTTCTTTTTCCTTCGAGCACAATGTTTTGGCAAGTACTAAGTTTCTAGCTCGAAAATACTAAATTAAATTCGGATTACTATGGTCACCACAACCTCTATCAACTCCGATTAGATGTCGATTATACCCTGTTCTTTTCAACTAAGCAGACGATGTCCCTGTGCCGTCTGTCGACATGGTGAGATATATGATGCATATAGGGGTTATTTGCTCGAGAACAAAGCTTTCAACATCCACGTGCGACTTTTCACACCCAACAAAGCTGGGTTCTCCTTCCGTTACGAAGAAAAACCGCTATAGCCGCGGTGTCTAACATATACAAATGGCTTCTAACAATTTTTTTGGTTCCCCTGACTTACGCAATCGTTGTGGGTTTGATTCTGGTTACAACATGATTTGAATTTCACGGGTACTTTAGTGCATGATCGCGATGTCGTTCCGCTATCTAAGTACTGCCGTAACAGGTTTTACACTCTTTTATGTTCCATTAAAGTTATAATTTACCTACGCTATACGCGTCTTCTATTATGACAGATGACATTCACAATCCATATTGTGGCATATGAGATGCACGATCCAGGCTATGGTAGGTGGAATACACAATATAGGCTTTTACAATTTCATACACGATACATGTTATTTAAAGTTGGCGTTCAGCTACCAAAGAGCGAGAATAGCGTATTGCACTGATCAAAATGTCAGATCGTCTTATTATGCTATTATTAAGATATCACAGGCCTGAGAGTCACTAATCATCATTTAGTAACCGTTTTGCAAACGACATCTTTGTAACGGATTACTATTATTAAGCTTCTAGTGCTGCAGAGGTTGTACTTTTGAATACGATCTTAATCAGTGACTGCCTAATGTAATACAAAGCCAATTATCCAGAAGGGGATTATCCAAATTATTCGTTTGACAAGCTATTTTCGTGTCCTCGAAAACTTTCCTCATTGTAATGTTAGTAGTGTTGTCGTTCATATGGGGGTTTAACGCCAATTTTTAGCACAATATAGACTATATATGACGGCAAGTATTAACCACATAATGATGCACATACGAATATAATTTCATAGCATAATAATTCCAACATCAATAGTATTACGATTTAAGTACAAATAATTACAATTAAAGAGACAGACAGACAGCGACATAGTGAGAACAAATGTATTCTTCCACCCGATTGTTGCAATGTATCTATTATTCCTGATGGAAATCACAATTCAATCACTTATGATAAAAGACTCGTGACGGTTGCATCGAGGGCAGTACATGGATCAAAGCTTACGCAATTAACTGTCAGTCAATGATCAATCATGGCTTAATGGCTGATAACGGTTTATCACCAACTACATTTATAAACAGAATCCATGTCAACCGTGTTTACCTTGAATCAAAACCCTTTATCACTTATGTTTCGTTCTGTTCTATAATACATATTTAATCCAGGTATTTATATTGACCGTTATTATTTTAGTCTAGAATTCGGTCATCAGCACTATAGATTATGTCGACGAAATCTATCCATCGAGTCATTCTAATCGGAGAAAAAATAATTAAAAATGATTTCAAAACGTAGGTTAGAACGTCATTAACATGCGATTATTTGCAGACACAGACCCTAACCTCACATTACCACCTCATATATTTCACTTGAAAACAGGGTATACATACGATGGTCTTGCTGTCATGTAGAAACGGTATCATTCATAGTTGTCTCCGTGTCTGCAGATACAGTGTAAAGGTTCGAGGACCATTGTCCATGCAAACGAGAATTTACAGCATTGCACTTAACCATGCGATAGGATGTGCATATCAAATTATATGTATATGTGTGTATATATATATATGTGTATATATATATATATATATATATATATATATATATATATATATATATATATATATATATATATATATATATATATATATATATATATATACATAATATATATATATTCCACTCTCCCAGCCTACATTTGATCAAAATATATTGGATCAATCTCTTCTAATCTTTATTTTCTAATCCATACCTGCGACAAGGGAGCTTTGGCACCAGTACGGAACAAGAATAATCGAAGACAAGAAAGATTAAACCTGATCACATTGTTACATGAATGAAGTCGGGCTATTTAAATTTGTACATATGGTTAGATATTATATTATAATTAGACATTAAATAGCATTTTTAAATAATTTAAGGCAAACTAAACCATGCAGACAATGTTTGTTAACACGTGTCAAGAGACATCTCGCCTAAGCACACAGTCCTTTTAAAACAAATGCGCTCTTCCATAACTCTTGGACACACATAGCGGATTACATATGCAAACACCAATCGTTTTTAGTATGTACTAAATGAGTAATGTTGCTATATTTGTGGGTGCAAATGGTGTTGAAAGTATTCGTGCGTGTTTTGGTAACCGATGTTTTTATCATAATCGCTAATTTTATTCACCAATCACATGAAGTCTTACATTTTCGCATTTGGAGACTGCGAAGTGTTAATGAAGATCATAAATGTGTACCGAACGATTTGATTCACTTTCGGACTTTTTAAAGCTGCATTTTTATTGACTAATTCGAAGGTCACCAGAACATGACCAGCAAGTGGTGGTCGTCCGATCATAATGTATGAGAGCGGAGATTTTAATCAGATTGAAATACACTGAGCGACTGAGTGCAGTGCTGAGCGGAACGAACAATAATTTGGATGGAATACTAATAATCTAATCTGAAGATTATAAATAGCAATGTTATTACCCTGTTCTTTCTTATACATTAAACCAAATGGTTGTGGTTGTTGTTGTATCATTTAATGTCATTTTTAGCATATTAGTACATGGCGGTCATTATTAATGGTGGAGGAAGAACCACTGATCCACGAGAAGCTACTGGCAACCTTTCTCACATGGTTTTATCAGAACAGGTCATGAAACTCCTGTAAAAATCATAATTTAATCATATGTCACCTTTTTTAACGCTACCTTGCTTTAAGTAAGTTTACTGTGTATTGTCAGAAAGCTTGCCAGTAGCTTCTCGAGTGTATGTGGTTCTTTCAGGTGTTTTCCCAGGTTCTTCCTCCACCATTTATTCTGGCCGCCATGTATAGTCTATTTTGTGCTAAAAAAAATAACGTTAAATACTTCAACAACAACAACTGTCTTCTCAGATGTTGCTGTGTATTCCGCGTTTTCCACCGATGAATGTAGTTGATGTGATTTTAAATGGTCGCCATTTTTCAACTGAGTGGTGCGTGTTATTATATATTAAGATATAAATATGGCTCTTTGCTGAGCAATGAAACTGCTGTTTCAGCTTTCGGTTGCTTATTATTACACTCCTTCAATTTTTCATCTACTGGGTTGCCTAAGTAGATGACCCTTTCTTTTAGGTCGCCTTTCTGTTACGGCCAATATTGACTAGTCCTAAGATGGGCAATATACACAGATTTGCCAATTGTATGATCTTTACACAGAGACGAAGAATATCTTTGATGTATAACTGAACGAAAATTATTGGATCCAATCATTTAACATTTGTAAATTCTCCGTTAGACTTCATAAGGTGCCAAAATATTTTAATGACCGGTTGTTGTATATAAACAATATCTGTAAATACAAACGTTCCATGTAGATAGTTCACATGTTTGTTAATGATATGAATGGACTCTAGAGGATATATTTAATGGAGTAGTCTCCCTTTCAAGGCTATAATATGGGGAACTTATACCAGGAGAATTTATTTATTTATTTATGTCAGTTTCTCTCTAGATCTAAATAGCCAATATTATTTACGTACCTAAAATATGTAAGCTTATGTTTATACCAACTGTTGTTTCAATTGGTATATTTGTTTTATTACATGAGATTATTTTGAATCTTAGTTGAATTCCAGGAGATTTATGAATCTTACTGACAGTGCAGAACATTTGAAACGTATTTGAAAACTTGAGATTGTTTGAATCCCAAGCCTAGTCTATACGTGAAATTATGTGAATATCTTAGTGTGTACTATTATTTGAAACTGAGATTTCTTGAAGCTGTATATAGATAGATATAATATTATTGGTTTATTTTCAATGTGTGAATGTAGTATTGAGTGATTGGATCAATTGTATGTTGAGAGCGTGTGAGAATCATCGTATTTTTACATCATACATTTTTCTTTACTAATCAAGTTAATACATTTTCATCTTTCACACATTGTGTTTGATTTATTCATTTAATCCAAAACCCACTCGGTTTCAATTCTGCAACACATATTCAGTTTTAGTTTGTGTGCAAATCTCGCTTTCCGTTATCGAACCTTAGGTGTAATCTCATACACCTCTTGATCGTATCACCTCCATCTTTTATTCCGGGTGTGTTATGAGTTCTGAGGTGAATAAAATGGTATAGCCGAGTTGTTACTCGATGCACTAAGATTCTATAATGTTGTTGTTGTTATAGGGTTTAACGCTCTTTTCAGCACAAGATAGGCTATATATGGCAGCCAGTATAAATGCTGGAGTAAAAACCCGTAAAGAACTCCCGACCCCCGATAAACTACTGCCAAGATTTTTCATGTACCCACTCTACCAGAGCCCCAGACTGGAATCCACACAGACAGAAGTGAGATGGCAGTGCTCTATAACGGCGAGCGCTTTATGCCACTCGGCCAATCGGGACCCCATGTTAAACTATCGGTTACGACCGAGACCGTTTAAATTTTGGCGTCTTGAGGTAACATACATAAATGAAAATATGATATAGGTACATGTTGGTTATGCTGTGTATCATAAATAAACTGTCATTTAGAGATCATTACTCGATTTGTTTTGGCATACTCCATTACAACATAGGATGCCGATGGACCGAAGCTTGGTTGGACTCAAATCTATTTGGTTCTATCTTATTTAGTCCATTTTAGTTACAACCATCTTTTGCGAGCTTCAACAACCTCCCTGCGTGATTTTTCCGAAAAGACGACACTGTTTTATTGATCTAACCGACATCATTTTTACACGAAAGGGATAATCTCTTAATGGATATGAAATCAATATGCAATAATATCCACGTGGGCTGTGTTTTGTAGGTCCGTATTAATTTGCTGTAGCTTCACCTTTAGGTTTGCGTGAATCCCAAAACTTGTTTTGTATTCCTATTTTCTTAGTTTGCATGTTTAGATAAATCTTTGAAATTGTATCCATTATAGTACAACATAAAAAAGATTGACCCTTTCTCTTTCTCTTACGATCGATTAGACGCAATATTTTCTGGCGAGGTAGCCATTCTGTTTGGTTGGGTATAACCACATGTTTTGGCAGTGATATTCTCCATAACTGTAGACAATCTAAACTAAATTTAGCACCTTAGCATATACGAAATGTATTTCTTAATGGATTTAGAGGTTGCGAGATAGCGATATTTTAATACCAGAATAAATAAGAAATTATTTTGTTGTACTAAGACACATGTGTCGTTGAAAATAACAATGTTCAAGATTTCCACAATGTTCATAATAATAAAGATGAAATAAACCTACAAGAGTCTATCTAATAACGTGGCGAGTCTAATGTCGAATTGTGTATGTTGTGACGATGAGTTCAGTGATAATAAACAAAGAACAAAAACAATAAGAAAAAACTGAAAGCAGGTGGAGGAGAAAAGTGGAATCTATGTAATTCTCCAAGTTCTTATTCATCTAGACTTATTGTTTTGGTTGTATATTTATTATCATAGTGTATATATATATATATATATATATATATATATATATATATATATATATATATATATATATATATATATATATATATATATATATATATTCCTTTAGTATCTGCACATTACACACAGCAAAGATTGTCTGAAAAGCTCACAATCAAGTATCGTGCGATTGTATATAATGATAAATCTATAACACTCGTGGTATAAATCGCTCCGGTGGCCTAGTGGTTAGAGCGTCCGCCTCGGAAGCGGGAGGTCGTCGGTTCGATCCCCGGCCGAGTCATACCAAAGACTTACAAAAATGGTACTAACAGCTGCCTCGCTTGACGCTCACCATTAAGTTAGTGTTAGGACTGGTCGGCCTGGTGTCAGGATAATGTGACTGGGTGAGACATCATGCTTCATGTCTGCGGCATGATGTCTCAGTGCTAGACATCACTATAAACTGCCTCAATGCAGACATCGTAGCGATATGACTGAAAAATTGTTAAAGCTACGTTAAAAATCCTAATCAAACAAACAAACAAACTCGTGGTATATGAGTGCATGCGACATACCAATGAATTATCGTTGCAAGATAAGTATATCGAATACAGTCCAATGCGTTGTGGTAGTCTGTAGGACAATTCAGTTTGTTTTGTTTTTGATGGTTTAACGCCATTTTTCAGCACAATATAGGCTATACATGGCGGCCAGTATTAATGGTGGAGGAAGAACCCGGACAACCCCTGGAAAGAACCACCGACCCACGAGAAGCTACTGGCAAGCTTTCTCACATAATTACATTTGCCGAATCTTAGACTCGAACACACGCAGACAGAGGTGAGATGACAGTGGTCCGTAACGGACAGCGCTTTAGGCCACTCGGCCACTCGGGGCCCCTCAATTCAGTTTGTAATATGATTAGTTATGCTACGTGTATCCTGCGTTAAGCTTAAAATAACAAAATGTCTGATAACATTATTAATTTATAGTTTCCATATGTAGAGGTTATTTGGTATTGTAACTGACAGCCCCTTTTCTTCTGAAGAGCACATGTATGTTTTCTTTAATATCTTTGAGTTCCTTCGACAGCCATATTCAGACATGCACCAAGCAGGAAGAAACACGTCAATATGATAACAAAAAACTAATAATCCCCATAGACCGTGACGTTAATATGTTACAAAATTAAATCGTGTTTTGTTTTAAGATCAGCAAATCACGCTATGTCTATAAAAATCCAAACCGGTGAGATCTCCATGTTTACATCCAGTAATACCTGGGAGGCAGCATCAATAAAATATAAGTGTTATAACAGTCCAAATTCAACTCAAATAATGTATGCATTTTACCCATACAGAGATCTATTCTGAAATATGGCGTTAATTCTTCAGGTTATTAATGTTAGCTAATCAGCTACCTCCATTAGGTTTTGGAGCAGTACTTATTATGCCATAACACATAGATATTTCGGTGATTCATAAAATAATTAGTTGCTTGTGACTTAAAATCTATTTTTTTTTATATAAAAATAACATTAATCATTTCTTGCCAACAGTTATTTCCTTGAAACATCCCGGATAAGCAATTGTTCAGAACTACCCTTTTGAAGATATCAACGAATGTAACTGACTTTGGGAGCCTGCTGAAATGATAACTTGAAAACATTTGTTACTAATAGGAAGTTTTGGTTATTATATGAATATTTAGAGCATGTCGTGAGCGCAAAATGCATTGAATCCATGAAAATTAATTCAAAGGTATATGATTATACACCAGAGAATCTGTATTATAACTATAAAAGTAATTGCAAAGCTGTTCGAATTTCAGACAATCCCTAAGCTTTCCACAGAAATAAAGCATGAGTCATGTAATGAAAATATGACATTGTTACATGCAAGATATCTCTTTACCGAACAAATCAAACATCTGCGTGAGCCTGGTTTGTTTTTCCCTATTTCAAAGGACCTCAAGACGAAAGTCGTTGTCAACTGTAAGGCTCGTAAGCGTGCAAACACCGAACGTAATTTCCTCCAACGACCAGTAATCATGAAACTCTAAACATATTTATCACCTTTTATGGTTTCTTGTTTTATATTTGTTTGAATATGCATTTTGAACCGAGTATATGAAGATAAATAGCATGGTTTTGGACTACATTAGAAGCCGATATCATTAAAACTGTAAAACAGCTGAACCATCGCCTGAAAACGTTAGATATAAATACTATTTCGGACAATGTTAATAGATTTTACGGGCACATTGTTAATGCAATACAGCAGTTAAGCGACCTCGCGCTTCTAAAGTCTAAATTCAAGTATCATGCCAAACCGTTATGGTCAAATTAAACTCAAAAAAGCACACAAAACTTCAAAGATCAGCTATATTTGGATAAATGAGGGAAGACCGATGGGTAGTCGATATAATTCTTACAGGGAACAAGCGTGACTATAGAAACTTTCAAAAACTTTATGTGGAAAAATATATGTGGGAGGTATATGGAAAAAACTGGAAAAAGCACATGAATGCGATGTGAAGCACTTTTGGGATAAGATACATGTTAAGGGAAGAATACCATTATTTTTTCGGAACTATGAACTGATAGAGTTTGTGTCCGTGATGATGCTTCCACTGCAAATGGCTTTACTAGATACTAAGAGGATATTCACACGCCGAATTTTAACCATGCCTTTGACGGAAACGTTTTTGAATTTAAAGAGAAATAATTAAATCGTGGTCCACATTATATAGCAAGCCATATCGAGGCCTTACAGATCAATATCAGTGTAAACGAAGATAAATCCTTCAAAGTTTAAAGACATCAAAAGCATAGAGCCATGGTCGAATTTACAATAAACATTTGACCTATGACAGCGATTACCTCATAGAATGTATGACATTTGTATTCACTCAAATGATTGATAAATCTTACATACCTGTGTTAGTAATACCACTGTACAAAGGTAACATAAAATCAAATAATCCAACCTTAGCTGATGACATTTCACTTTTTCTTAAATATCCTAGCAATATGGAAAAGCTGTTAGATGTATATCATACGCCGTCAGTAATACGTGGTGATTCGATTTTAGTGTAGCAAAGTCATACATTATCATTTTCGGTCCCCAATATAAGAATTAATATCAACATTGAATGGTTTCTTGGGCCGTCATAGTTTGACGGTTACTGGTTTGGCAACACACCTGCGACGCCGCATTACCTCATTTAACGCAATATTCAATACATGTAAGAAGGGGATAAGAGTCTTTTAACGCTCTGTTTCGTATTGGCATTAAACCGAATGGTTTAAATCCTTTGCTTTCTGCACATGTAATCAAAAAGCTAATTTGTCCATCAATGTTTTATTGAAGTGAATTAATATGTTGTGTTAAGTGGCCTTTCTTCATTGGATTAATCTCTGATGTATTTTGCCAAACACTAATAAGGCTTCCCAACACGTACACGATCAGACATCGCCTGGGTAATGTTAGGATAGACATCAGCACAGTCCGAAATTGACAGAAGAAAATTGATGTTTTTACACATTCTATTTTATGCCTTATAACGTACGTACTAAACGTGTGTTTCACTTTGCGTTATTACACTTCATTTTGAGCGGATGAATGTCAAGCATCGGGTTGATTTCAAATCTATGTTATACGTTAAAGAAGTTTTATTTGCTCGCGTATCTAGCTTATCTTTTATGCAGCATTCCGAAATTCTTGACAAACAAAATTGGAACGAAATTGTTAGGTCAAAAATTTCTGGTCTTGAAAAAAGTCTAGTTCTTATGTCTAATCAAGCAGATTTTGACAAATTCTCTTCGATACAAGAATCCTTTCGACCTGCCTCTGTGTGGCAATCAGCTAAAACCACACTAAGGTATATAAGTATGTAGCTAAACTATGGACAGCTGTTCCTCAATCAAAGCTCGATATGTGTGTTAGATGTGGGAATGTTTATACATTCTTGATACTTCATTGTTATGTTGCTTGTCCTAAAAATGTCGAATTTCAAAAACGTTTTGGGATTTCCTTATTGATAAATTCCCGCCTAGTCTGCATAGGACGTTATTTAATGCAGACCACGAGCTGCAACTGCAATATCTTCTAGGTAAAAGGTTACCAGCAGGTGTATTCGACAAAGAAACCTCCAAGCTTTTCACCCTGTATGCATCATACTTTGTCATACAGTGTGCAGCTGTCTTCTGCAAATAAGGTACTAAAACTTGCAACTTATGGAGCTGAGGAACATTTTATTTATTGATACAGTGTAAGAATTTGCATTCTAATATTCAATTTTTAATAGTCTTTGTTCTGTATTCATTTTTCTTTCCTGTTACTTATGTGTTGATTGCATTCAGATGATTTATTATTATATCATTATTTTCTACGGAAGTAAATACAGATGATGATGAAGTCACGAGCCAAACACGTATTATACAAAGAAGTATTCCTATCGGAAATATAAAACACGTGCACATAATAAGTATACAAAATTCATTATTTTAGAAAATTAAGGTGCGTCCATTTGTGAACATAATTTTTACTCTAATAAATTCTCTTAAATGCTGTATTGTATGTTGTCAGCTCCTAGAAAATGGCTGATTACATTGGTTCAGAAATATCTCTAACGTCTAACAAAGCTGTAAACAGAGACGTAAAACAATAGCACATAACCTGGGTTTATTGTTAGTCTTCTATGACTGCTAACATGCTTAGTTAAATATTAATCTTGGCAACTAAGAAACACTTAAGACATCTTTTTAAAAATCTCATTTTGTGGAATAATATTTTGTGAAACTACAGTCGAATACCAGGGCCGATGCTAGCAGATAACATGTAGTTTAGTGTTTATTATCAGTCACATCCTCTGATTATTTGTATTATTATTATTAGTAGTAGTAGTAGTAGTAGTAGTAGTAGTAGTAGTAGTAGTAGTAGTGGTGGTAGTAGTAGCAGTAGTAGTAATCGTAATAATAATAATAATAGATATAACATGATTTTAGGTGATTTTATTATTATTGATACTAATGTTTTCATTACTACTATTGTTATTATTATTATTATTATTATTATTATTATTATTATTATTATTATTATTATTATGTTCAAAACAGAATAAATTTAAATAGTTACATTCAGTTATAAATAAAAAGAAACTAAATGTAAATTATATAGACGAACTAAGTATGACACATACAAAGTAAAGGACCTTTCTTTAAGGACATTTATTGAATATATCCTTAGAGACTACGTCTAGGTATTAATTCTCAAGATAAGTCAAGGATACTTCTGTAAAGGATCTGCCATCAAACGATAAGTATACTATCTACCATACAAGGATATGTAAAGGATCCATCTTTAAGCAACGTGTAAATGTTCTGTCTTTAACATTATGTAATGGACATGTCTTTACAGAATGCTTAAAGTTTCTGTTGTTCAAATGATGTAATCGACATGTCTTTACATGATGCTTCAAGGATATGTCGTTAAAATTTGTATAATGGACACGTCTTTACAGAATGCTTAAAGGTTCTGTTGTTCAAATGATGTAATCGACATGTCTTTACATGATGCTTCAAGGATTTGTCGTTAAAATTTATATAATGGACATGTCTTTACAGAATGCAGAAAGGTTATGTTATTAAATTATGTCCTGTTATTCAAAGTATGCAATGTTCATGTCTTTACAGGATGGTTCAAGGATATGTCGTTATAAATGAATTAATGGACATGTCTTTACATAATGCTTAAAGGATATGTCATTAAACATGATGTTGCAGGAATGTCTTGATATGATGATTAAAGGAAATGTCATTAAAAATGAGGTGATGAGCATGTCTTTACAGGATGCTTAAAGGATCTGTCATTAAAATTATGTGATGGACATGTCTTAACAGGATGCTTAAAGGATCTGTCATTAAAATTATGTGATGGTCATGTCTTTACAGGATGGTTCAAGGATATGTCGTTATAAATGAATTAATGGACATGTCTTTACATAATGCTTAAAGGATATGTCATTAAACATGATGTTGCAGGAATGTCTTGATACGATGATTAAAGGAAATGTCATTAAAAATGAGGTGATGGGCATGTCTTTACAGGATGTTTAAACGATGTCATTCAAATAATGTGATGGACATGTCTTTACAGTATGCTTTAAGATTATGCTATTAAACATGATGAAATGGGCATGTGTTTACACGATGCTTAAAGGAAATGTCATTAACAATGAGGTGATGGGCATGTCTTTACAGGATGTTTAAATGATGTCATTCAAATAATGTGATGGACATGTCTTTACAGGATGGTTAAAGGATCTGTCATTACAATTACGTGGTGGACATGTATTTACAGGATGCTTAAAAAATCTGACTTTATAGGACAATGATAAAGTTTGTTATTAAAGCACATATAATTTTTCTGACTTAAGAGGATAAGTAGAGGATTTATCGTAAAAGTATAAGTAAATAATCTGTCATTAAAGGCTAGGAACAGAAACAATTGTGTTCTTTTATCATATACACATGTGAGAAATCAATGAACGGGATTCACAAAGGCTATCCTTTTTAAGCATTTAAGCAGGTGTTTCTTTGTATAAAGTTGTCCTCTTATACAATCCTCTTGGTACATAACAATTACGGTGTTGATAATATCTGGTTACAATATGATATGAACTTCAGTAGTACCTTTATTGCAAGATGTTAATGACTTTTCCTTAGGAAAGTCAGAGCGTCATGTCAAGTGATCATTAAGGAATTACAGGTGTGAGAGTCATTATTCATCAGTTAATTAGGCATTCGACATGAGTGATGTGCAAGTATATAATCATTAATAAGTCGGGTAAAAGATAACTGGTTTGGTTTCTTTATGCAGGTTGAAAGCTGAGATTCCAGTGTTGGAGAAACTGCATCTTCGAACACGGTTTTCACGTGGGAATCAGTAGCTACATACTATAGAAAATATCGATTAATCTGAAGTAGATTATGCGAATTATTGGATCATTGGCGTGTATAAACAAATACCGTGTCCACAGAAATGTCTTTATCACAATATGCATGTATCTATAACCAACACGGTTCTGTCTACCACGATGCGACATAAAACAAACTGATGAAATCAGAAAGAAACACAATCAATAATAAATAATCTTTTCAAAGGACAAATAAATGCAATTACGAGAGAGAGAGAGAGAGAGAGAGAGAGAGAGAGAGAGAGAGAGAGAGAGAGAGAGAGAGAGAGAGAGAGAGAGAGAGGGGTTGTATTGTATTACATGTAAATACCAAGCTATTCCAAATTAGTGAATGACTCATTACATTGGGAAGGTAGTCTAAACGAACAATGGAGACACACGCACAATTTCCTACTCGTGTGCGCGTGCTTTGCGATACATGGATTAAAACTGGCACGAAGGCATACAGAAGATTTTAAAAGAACATGTCCTCAGTACCTACCGGAAAGACTTTATCGTAGTTTTAGTGATTCCGCGACCTTAGAATATATCGGTGTGCTGACTGAGCAATATGAGAGTACACACTGTCGTCTAACTACCTTGGATGGCAGGGACCAACCCAGCGTCACTGACTTTAGAAAGGTTAACGGGTTGGCAACTCGTAGTCGACATGGTCAAACTTTTGGGAAGTTAAGAGCTGATAATCCCATCCGTGATTCGTTCCGAGACCCAGGAAAGAGACAAGGGGCAAATAAGGGTGCCACTGGTAAGAAATCTGAAGTTCTATGTAATGGTTGCAACAAACCTAGCCATATTTTTAAAGACTGCCGGAAACATCGTCCCACGATAAATGCAATGATAACAGGAACTGGTAGAAGGAGTAAACCAGTCAAATGGTCGAATACACCAACAGCTACAGTAAATGGAGAAACTGCTACAGTGCTGTATGATACCAGTTGTAGTTACCCGGCCCTGGCCGATAGCAAATTTGTCAAACATGCTGATTATTCAGGCGAGACAGAAGAAGCCCAATTTCCTAATAGACTAAACATTCTCTTCCGCTTGTCTATATTGACCTTGATTAGCCGAATGTGAAAGGGCGAATTCCTAGTTGTCCTTTGATGATTGGATGCGACCTATGTCGACGTCGGCATTGACGTAACTTTAACGTCTGAACAACGTGAGGAGGAGGAAGAGGAGGTACTCCTCGACTACTCAAGTGTCGTAATAGAAATACCAGGCATGACGGACTTGAAGGACTTCCGTTCAAAGTTGCTGCATGAAACGCATCCACTTCCTCGTATGAAGTTAGAAACTGTATGGGTCAAATTCAAAAATATGCTTAACTTAGGGGTTCGGCTCGGCATCGCGAACAATATCGTCGTCTGCAGTTCAGTGAATGTTCGCATGAGGGTCTGGAAATGTAGATAAATATACGTAATTCATTTTGCGCACGAAAGATTTAAACATCATTATTATCAACATGTACGTCAGCACAACAAATTTAGAACCATGCTAAAAGAAATCCGACAGTCTTCACGCAATTGTTTTGAAGCCGCCATCAATTCTTGAAGAGTATCATTTTTTAAAGGATTGAACCGCTTTCATATTGGGCAACCAGCGACCATAATGTAGTTGTCTCCCTTTTGATTCCTTGATAGTTAAGTCTCCATTCATACTGTCGAATGATGTGCTTCTAGAAGCTAATTGCCTTTGATTTTAAATAAACAGAATTGTATTCTTCATCAGACAGATTATATATTAAACATATATTAATACTGGAATGGAGAATTCATACTTATGTCACCAAAACAATCAAATTCTTTGAAAATCCAAACCCCAAAAAAACAATATCAGCAGGTTATTGTTTGTAAAAGTTTCTAATACATTGGTTCACGTTCTACTAAATAATGCTGAATAGTAATGTTTTTAGAGAAACGAAAAGAATGTAATGAATTACCAGTTTAAATATTCGGTCGGAGTCCTTAAGCACAGAGCAGAGCGGTTAGGGAGTCGTCGCATGAAATACTTTGTTTAATTCATCTAATTTACTTAGGACTTTCCATTTCAAGTCTGTATATGATATAGTATGTCTAATAAGAGATATAATAGTATTTCAATTAAAGTTAAATCACATAGCTGTTGGAAGCGTAAATCAAGGTTGACGCTCGCAAGAAATCACAAGGTATGTAACTGCATTTGATCGAGTATGAAAAGCTGGTCACTCATTACATCCCCTTTTATTGAATTACCATTTAAAATTATTTAGTATGATGAGAACAAATTTATTAGGAATTGTTACAATGATAACGTGCTGTTAATGCTATTTGATTGTGTTTGATGATAAAATTATTAATGTCGCTTTTATTATCAATATGCATTCCATTGATTATAATGGCATTAACACTTATTTGTAATAATCATGCATTAAATGCTTGAATTGAAAATACAGATCAGTATATATATATATATATATATATATATATATATATATATATATATAGATATATATATATATATATAGAGAGAGAGAGAGAGAGAGAGAGAGAGAGAGAGAGAGAGAGAGAGAGAGAGAGAGAGAGAGTTTATTTCTGATTCTTTTACCTTGTTCTGGGTTGACATCGTGGTTGACATATGTGTTAATTAAAGATAGATGAAAATTATAATAAGTGCTTATGTGGACACAGTAGTAATTTATATAAACCAATAATCCGCATAATCGGCTTTATGCTAATCAACGTTCAGGATAATCGACGTTATTCTTCCTTAAGACCGTGTTCGAAAGTCCAGGTTTTGCAACATTAGAATCCCCGCATCCAAGTTTCACATAGAAAATAGCAACTATTGTCACAAGATAGACAGAGTCGGAACTGGATTAGTGAAGACACGGAACACAAATGCGTTATTAAGATGTTTATTTTATAAACGCAATTTTAAAAATCAACTCTGACACCAATATTTTACAAAATATAAGAAAAATCTATTTAAATAAATGTTCCTAACATGGAACTATGAATTTCAGTAACGTAATGACAAAAAAAAAGAAGTATGTGAATGAATTTACAAATATGAATATATATAAAAGACTCGTATAACGAGATAGATGCAAATATGAAATGATAACGCGTCGTCAATATGACGAGACTAGAATGAAGATATTAAATAATTAATACGTCGTCCATATGACGAGACATACGCAATCGTGAACCCTAAATTCTGAAGTTCTCGTTCATGGGGCGAGATTTGTGTAGAATGAAATTAGCCAGGTGTCGTTCATATAACGAGACTGCAAAGAAGGTATTAAATAAATAATACGTCGTCCATATGACGAGATATATGCAATTGTGAATCCTAAATTCTGAAGTTCTCGTTCATGGGGCGAGATTTGTGTAGAATGAAATTAGGCAGGTGTCGTTCATATAACGAGACTGCAAAGAAGGTATTAAATAAATAATACGTCGTCAATATGACGAGATATATGCAATTGTGAATCCTAAATTCTGAAGTTCTCGTTCATGGGGCGAGATTTGTGTAGAATGAAATTAGGCAGGTGTCGTTCATATAACGAGACTGCAAAGAAGGTATTAAATAAATACGTCGTCCATATGACGAGATATATGCAGCATACGTAAGCACCATACACAGGCGCCACACACGGGCATTACACGGTCAGCATAGACAAACCCACACACGTAGTCATCACAACATGGC